>JAFIRS010001258.1:0-35000 GCA_018342105.1 Gonioctena quinquepunctata | reverse complement strand
TATAGTGTTGTATCACTACGTTTTATTTGTATATCATTTTTAACGTTCTAGAAAAGGATTTTCGCTTTCCCAAGCCATGGGTATGCTGGAGGAAGATGATAACTTGCTTGCGAACGTAGATGAAATTTTTGTAGAACCCTCCGATCCTAACGTTGTCACAGATGAGGATTCTGCGGACCAAGACGAAGGGGGAATGGTTTGCAACCTCAATGGTAATGTAGTGGGAAAATAAAATAGATGTATGAATTTTATCCACATTTCATATATTATGTTACAGGTCGTCAGTTGTGTGCTCCTGCTGAATTAAAATTACTGAATGGAGAGAGAATTGGAGAATGTAATAGATACGACTGGCCAGATAACGTAAGTAAAATTTGACCCCTTCCATGAAATACTAAATAATTTACATACATTTATAATTTCTTAGGAAATTTTGGTAGAAGTACCTGTAAGACAAATGCCCCCGACGGAAAATCGGGAGTGGATTTCAAATCAAATTTCTGAAAAAGCAGTTCCAAACTGGATTTCTGGTGATATTGAACCGAACGCTTGACAGTTTCCTAAAGCAGATTATTCTATGTACAAGGACTTGTCACCTTTTCAGCTATTTGAAATATTTTTTGATGATAGTGTATTCAAGTACACTGCTGAACAGACGCAAATTTATGCTCGTTTTAAAAATGAAGCCGATCCCGGAATTAGTGCGTCAGAAATCCGTTGTTTTATCGCAATTCTCATTCTTAGTGGATACAATCCTCTTCCATCGAAACGGTTGTACTGGGATTTGAAAGATGACGTCCATAACAAAATGGTTGCAGATTCGATGAGAAGAGATCGATTTCTTTAAATTCAGAGATTCATCCATATGGCAGACAATACCCAAATAGATCAATCTGACAAAGCTTGGAAATGACGACCGCTAATGAATGCTATAAAAAAAAAGTGTTTGGTCAACTTTCAACCTGTTCAGGATATGTCTTACGATGAATCTATGAAAAGATATTACGTACGTCACGGTTGTAAGCAATTCATCCGTGGCAAGCCGATCCGCTTTGGTTTCAAGATGTGGTCGTTGAACTCTAAAGATGGATATCTGGTCGATTTCGATCTGTACCAAGGAAATGACCCTCGAGAAGACGTGGAAATTAGCAAGTTAGTTGGGAAATGTGCGGCACCGTTGATACTGATGTTGAAAGAAATACCAGTGCGAAACTTGCCCTATGTTATTTATATTGATAAATTGTTTACCGGTATGAATTTGCTGGCTTTACTTCGAACATTAGGCTACGGGGCAATTGGCACAATTCGAGAAAATCGACTAGAAAAATCCTGCCCTCTGACCAGAAAACAAGATTTTCAAAAAAAGAAGCGGGGGTATAGCGAACATGTCATTAAAAAAAATGACGGCATTCTCCTAGTACGGTGGATGGACAATTCCGTTGTAACAATGGCCTCAACAAGTGCTGGTGTTCAGCCAGAAGGAACGGTGAAAAGGTAGTGCCAAAAAGAAAGTAAGCATGTAATGATTCCTCGTCCAGACTGCGTGGCTGCTTACAATCGGAACATGGGTGGAACCGATCTGATGGATCAAGGAATTGCTAATTATCGCATAAACATTCGTGGAAAGAAGTGGTATTGGCCAATTCTCACATGGCTTATTGACGTAGCAGTGCACAATGCCTGGTATCTAAGCCGTAAAAATGGGAAAATTCCAGCATTAAATTTTAGAAGAGAGATAGCGCAAGTATATCTCACGGAATACAAAACGCCTATCAAAGCTCCTGGACGGATTAGTCTAACAAAAAATATAATTCCAGATATTAGATTTGATCGAATGGATCATTTTGTGATTTCGTGCAGCAGACGGAGATGTGCCGGAGTAGGGTGTTTATCATTTGGAAGAACAATGTGTCAGAAGTGTAATGTGGGTCTATGTATCAATTGCATCAAACTTTCCTAGAAATGACCAACATATTCAAACAACCACTGGCAGTAAACTCTTAAAAAGACATAGAAGGACTCAACATTATTTACACATATTTAGTACCCAAATCTACAACCAACAACCACCAAACTCATAACACACTAACTCCCAACAACTGACGATAGATCCAGTGCCTCTCAAAACAATTGGCATTACTGTAAGATGTCAAGAGTCACTGTCACTGTACAACATCAGTATGAAGAGTGACAGACGTTCATGTCATATGATTGTTTATGTTTCTAATGATCTGCTGAGTAGAACCAAAGAGAGTAAACATTATCTGGTTAGGAGGTACTGATAAGTCTAGCCAATCAGAATCTTGTAGCATTAACGGGTCATAGTGACGTACATGGACATGAGTAGAGGTTGCCCAAGTAACATACAGAGTGGACCAATATACATTCGAAAGCCTGTAACTCTCAGATACCAGAGTGCGGAGTGCGCTAGTCCGCCACTGTACAGGGAGAATGGTGGCCATGACATGTCCATATACGTCACTATGACTCACAAATGATCTTTCATCTCTTTCTATTAGTGTCACCATTGTCTGATGGGGAATAGACTCTCCTACTCAGATAACGTTTACTCTCTTTGGAGTAGAATATCCTTTTAATTTATTTTCATAACAAATTATTTATCTGAATGTATGTGATAGTCCTCATTCAATATTTTTTACAATAAGCCGTACAAGACTGAAGAATTTCCTCGATTTTATACTGTATTGTTTAGCTTTTTTATAACCTCACATATCGTATGTACGAACAATTTTATTTCTGTAATAGTACTAATCAATATCATTGTTAATTCAGAGTTCCTGGAGAAGAGATTATAAATCTCGAAAGCTTGAACAGAAAAAAGACCATTTTCTTCCAATAAGTGACTGCAAAACCTGCCATATACAATCCCCCATATATATATATATATATATATATATATATATATATATATATATATATATATATATATATATATATATATATATATATATATATATACTGACTCTGCAATGGTAGTATTTTATGAAATCTATTCGAAAATTGAGTTTCTCAAATTATACAAGCTCCGTTCCGATAATCATAAGTTATGGATGCGTTTCTTTCCCAATTCGCCAATCACTTCTGTTAAATGAGATATAAGAGTTATTGTCCGATAATGTTTTCAATTTTGGAATTGTCAATCATTGCCTTTGAAAAGATTTTTCTAATACAGATTTGTGTATTCTTTGCCTTTCACATCTTCATAACCTCTACTGGAATCATTAGTTAATTTGTACATTCACAAGTAAATTTCACAAGGACTAATCCTTTCCAGATTGCTTTTTAGTAGTTTGCGTGTTCCCATAAGGCTATCTATAATGCTTTCAGCGCATCTTATCTGCTTCAATTCCAAATGCAATTTTTGTTAACGAAGTTATTCATTAGTGAGAGACTTTTGTTCCCATTGGAACCAATCATTTGCATTCAAATTGAATGTCACTTGAGAGTAGACCTCTTTCGCCTCTCGTCTTTCAGCATCAAATTTCAAATAAATGCAAATGTAATCGGAATGAGCTGTTGGCGAATACAGGAGCTGTCTGATAGTGGAATAAAATTATCTTGAAAAGAGAATTTCGGGAAGAGCTTGACAAAACACATTTCATTGCTGCATTCGATAGTAATGAGAGTAGTGAATAGCAGAAAAATATTTTGAATCTGAAATTCCCGGAAATTTGGAAATTTTATTTTTCACATTTTTCCTTATTCTTCAAGAATCAGAAATAAGCGTATTAGTGGAAATGTTTCAGTGGTTCTTCGGTAATTCAATTAGAGGAGGTCAACAACTGCAAATCAATCACTAAGATTTTTGTTAGGTTCCTAATTCTCTCTCTGGTGGCGATCCTGAAAATGTATCAATTGTGTGGAAACTATATTATTGGGGAGTCAATGGTGAAATCATATTGACGAACTCTCACCTTTTTCCGTTTTTATAATGCTATGAACTCAACTAATGAACTCTATCTTTGAGGTTCATGAAGTGAGTACAGATCAGTTGCAGCCCGATCGAAAATCGTGCCAGTTGCGGCCGAAGAGAATACCTGCTTTAACCGGACCACTTGCGGCCGCTCATTAGGCAAAATTAAGGATACAAATAACAAATACCTATTCTAAAATCCTTCACGCATATGTCAAGTAGACTTAGTCAAATATACTAACGATATGGGAGAGTATTTTAACATATATCATCGGTTAAATTTTACTTAGTCAGTGTGTAATTATCGTAAATAAAACTTTTGTTGAATTTCAAGTGATATGGAAAAATTGAAAATCATCGAGACAAGTAAAGGTAAACCTTGCGCGTTAGACAAGGGTTATCGATACCGCTTAAAAAATTAAAAACTTGATGGCAAAACTTGGGTTTGCACAAAAGAGAAGAAGGACAGGTGGCGTGGCAGAATTGTTAGTGATAACAGTGATGACTTTAAATCAATGGTTACCGATTATGCGTATAAACCTGATGAAGCCCTAGATCAAGTTCATGTTTACATTTCGAAAGGTAAAAAAAGGGCCAGAGAAGAAGAAAATATCGGACGTCCTATGTCGAAAATATATGAGGCAGAAGTAGGAAAACTCTACGACCGTGGTCTGGATATCGTCACATCAATACCTAAATTTGAATCCGTCAAGACAGTCTTAAAAAGACATAGATCCAGTGCAATTGGTACAATTAAAGATCCAGTGGATTTCCAAAATATATATTGGCCCGTGAATATCTTTGATTCAGAAGATAATTCTTCGTTCTTGTTAGTTGAAAATGGAGTGGGTAAGAACAAGGTCGTAATTTGCGCCATCAAATCTAGAATTGAAGCCATGAGAAACGGAAATAATTTTTAATTGATGGGACATTCAAAAGTTGCAGTAAACAATTTTGTTAGTTGTATAGTGTACATGGGGACATTGGAAGGAGGAGGAGACAAACATAATTCCAGCGGTTTATTCCCAGACAAGAAAACGCAGACATATGAGAGGTTCATAAAACTACTAAATACGCATAAATTGGAATCCCATTTCAATATAAATGATCTTGAAGAGGCGGCCCTACTGGCTATAAAAAGAATACCTCCGTATGTGAAAATTTCAGGATGTAATTTCCTCTTCAATCAGTGTTTGTGAGCGCTCCAATGGGATTTCATGTCCAAACGGCATGACCTGAACCTTGAAGGAAAGCGCAGGAAAAAACAGTGTGTGATCATTGACAACAGTATTGATGAGATTATAAAATCCATGGATAGAGAAATCAACGTGTTCGAATGCTTGAAATCTCTCAGTTATGTTCATAAATTAGAATAAGTTAGGTATTTGTTATTTGTTGTTTGTACCGATGTGATTTTATATCATGCCATTTTTATTGTTTTCATTAAATATATTTCTTCGTTTTTCAATTCATATATGTGGCCAATAAGTCCCAATTGGAACGACATAAAAAGTTTCGGGAACGGATTCTCTTTGCACTTGCCGCATTGACATAGGCGTTCGAATATTATTTTTCAGAGGTATTTCTTCGGTTACTTATTCTTACAATCAAAGCAATTGATCACCCCATGTAAAAGTAGACACATGTTATCTCAACTGGATTTTATTATTTGTTTCGAAAGGTCTCCAGAAAGCCATAATGATAAAATTATTTTCAATGGATAATTCATAACCTCACGGCACGGCAGTGATTAAGGAATATCGTAAAATCAGGATATTATGCAGCTGGAGATAACATATGTCCATTCCAGCTAGCCGAGCTTTCATTACTCAAATATATTTGATAGCGCCTTTACTAATAATCTGGGCAACTGGATACACGCGCCAGATTTTTTGTATGATTGTACCAGGAACGCTTTGAAAGTAAAAACACTGGTAGTATATAAATTTCCCATTTGCCGGGTAGTGCATATGAACACTCCTCGTAGTGCTCTTATTTTATTGCCGTTCCAATTGGGATTAGAAGAACTATATGTACACGTATCTTTAATCTTCCCTAATGAGCGGCCGCAAGTGGTCCGGTTGAAGCAGGTACTATTCTCTTCGGCCGCCAATGGTCTGATTTTCGATCGAGCCGCACGTGGTCCTACACCCGTGGAGTCAATCGCCCTTCGATCAGGTAGGAAATTATAATCTTGCCCATTATGTCGCAACACATTGTCATAAGCCGGTTGCAGCAACTCAAACTTGGGAGGAATGGATTTTTGAAAAATGTAGATTGGTTTTTCACTACAAGGCGAATGCTTTAATTTCCTCAGAATGCAAAACAACTAATGAATTATAAAAACCATCATGATTATATGGGACAAATGAAGATCCTGCATATCCTGTAACAATTCGGTCTCCTATAGCTATCGGCACGTTTCATGATGAGAAAATACCCCCTTGACTCTGCACTTTTTGCAGCTTGATTTGTGTCGATTACTGTTGGGTTTTTGGCCACCATACGTATGAGGGTTTGATATATACTGGTCATTCAATAGATCCCCGCCCCTGTTAACTTTTGAACGGTTTGTCGTAGGACAATGAAAAAAAAAACTCATTGAATGATATCACCGATACTACTTTTTGAAATGAAATTAATTGTGATTGCCCAGTAAATAAAGCGGGGGGCACATCAATTTAAAAATTTTGAATAGCATGAGGGATCAAGTGGCACATCGTTGAAAATATAACTCAATCATCTTTTCAACAATCTAGTTTTTTCAATTTCGTCAATACATTCCTTCACAATATGCATTTGAAATGTCAAGTATTCAAAAAATAAAAAAAGAAATGAAATATAAAAAAATTTGATGGTTGGAAAGAGAATTGAATTATTTTTTCAACGATTTGTTTTCTCTTATGCAATTTGAAATTTGTTAGTTGATGTGCCCCCATGCGCCATCTATGGGGACCAATCAAATAATCCCCAGCAATACCAATTCACACATTCGATGAAAACTGGTGTTGAAACCTGGACTGAACTATTGTGTGACATGATTATCATGAAAGTTCATTATGGCGCTCTTTGCAAAATGTGTCTTATCAGTGAATAATATATTTATTTATTTATCTATTTATTCAACGGGTAGTCCCAATTACAATTTGTTGTATATAAAGATAAAAAATTTTAAAATCCTAAACTAGACTAAAGATAATTGATACATAATACAATACTAATACTAATAATAATATAAAACACAATACAAGTCCACTAAAGTGGTAAAATACAATACAATATGGTGGTAAAATATATAAAAATACAAAGCTATATAATAATAATGGAATGAAATAATAATCATGAAAGGAAGTGTTTCAGGAAATAATGCGACTCAATTCAATTTTAATGGTGTTTGTGGAGCTGCTAACGACATCAACCTGTTGATACTTATTTCCATTTCTGAGCATTCGGGTGAGAGGAGAGAAAAAACCATAATATCTGCAGTGAATTTAAGGTTTTGTGAAGTTTTCTGCAGTATCCATTGGCAAAATGTTACACGGTGAAGGAAATCTCGGGGCAAGACTGCTTGGACACGCTGTATGTGATAAGGCTACAACTGATTTTGTTTGAGAATCAAGCAAACTAATTTGTGATGTACGTTCAGATTTTACGCAATTTTTCTCGTGCTTGTCTGTAGATCTTCTTCGATTGCCTGAAGAACAGCTTCTTCAACTTCTGGTGTCCTAGTAGTCAATCGTCTGCCTGCCACTAGAACTTTTTCGAAGGATCCAGACTTCATAAGCCGCTGAAAAAGGTTTCTGAATGTCTGGTGATTCGGCGCTCGATGGTTAGGGAATCTTTCATTATAAATACGTCTGCCTCGTAGCAATTGCCATCGACAAGGCCGTATACGTAAATCGAATTAGCCATTTCGCTATCCGTGTATGCTGCCATTTGAAAACGATTGAAACATAAATACAGAAAACAACTTCACTGTCACAAGAACGGATTGAAATGACATGACAAGTACTGGACAACCTGAATTTTACTTATTTATATCGGAAAAGAGTCCAACAAAACTAGATAACAAAAAACAAGAATCATGTTTTGACTACATTCAAGTGTTGAATGTAGAATACCATTGAATGAAGGAAGACAAATTCATTGGCGTATCTTTTCCGATATTTACCACTTAGAGGCGACTCACGATCCCCACGGAAATAATGCAAATGCATCGATTATTTCAAATCCTAATAACTCGAAAACAGTTGCTCGCAGCGACCTCTACCAAGAATATAATTTTCACACCAAAATTTCAGAAAAATCAATTTTTCCACTAGGAAACGTGATACAGGTACGTACAAAAAAGTTATGACATTTCAAATGACTGAAAAGACATGTAGGTGGCGCCACCCCCACCAAAGAGACAAACTAACATCCAATTTGATTTTTCCATTGAAACATACTTTCAGATACCAGACTTCACTCGAATATCTCACTTATTTTGAATTATATTCACAAAAAATAAGAATTCAATTTTGACACCCTGCATTCAGAAACGAATAACTTGTGGACATATGTTTAGGAGAACTTTTCTTCTTATTTTGACGTCAGCAACAACTCCTTAATTTTCTACACGAAATTGAGAAACACCCTGTAAATATTTTATAAACAAACAGCATAATTAGTTCTTGAAACGTTGTGAAATACTTTATTCAGACATAAAAATATTAATAAACAATATTTATTCGTTTTCTCATATTTTGTTAACTTTAGAAGTTTATTATCAACTCATTATGTAAACAATTATTTGTTTGGTGGTAACAAAAAACTACTAAATTAACAATAGCCTCACATTATCAAAATTCCGGGAGTTGGGACCTTTTTTTCATGGGAAATTTCTTCCTCTTCAAGAATCCCTTTTATTATTATCTCTATAATCATTCGTTTTTGAGCTATTGCCAAAAAACAAAGGTCATTAGTTTGTTTTTGTTTTTTATTAGTTTTCGTCGGCGGAAAAAATCTAAAAATACATCTTTCTCAGAGTGACATCCTGAATCGAATGAGCCATCGCTTATTTTTTCAATAGACTTGGAACGATTTTTTGCAGAAAACTCTCTTTTCGACTAGACGAATTCATATTCCTTACCTGACGAATGTGATAGGATCAGACAGTTAAAGAGTAGAGCACATACCCAATCTCAGGAGCGATCAAACACCCTGCCGAATCCACAGAGAATTGTTTGCTTGAAACAAGGTTTATCTAGAATCTGCACATGAGAGACGAAAGTACCATAAAATGGATTCCATGAAAAGTAGAAACGTTAAAATGTTTTCAAAAATATATAGTTTGTGGATCTACTCTTCATAAGAATGTCTATAACTCGCTTGGGATCGAAGATGGACCCATTTGGTTATGTGCTTCAAAATTTTTTATTTTTTTGTTTTTACTAGTGATAATAATAATAATGTTTATTCAAGTATATGAATTCAAATATACAGTGTGGATATTCAGATATAAATTACAAGAATAGTTTGGTGGTAGAGAATTATAAAATTAGAATTGAGTAAGATTCGTAGAGTTATTAGGCTGAATAAACATATGAATCCCCCATTCAAAACCAGTCCTGGTTTGTTTATGGGTTGTGTAATTAATCTATTACAAATATAGCATGTACGGAGGTTAGTAGGAGTAACAATCAGGTCCCTATCAAATGTTCTACTGTATCGGGTTCAATATTAAATATAAAATGTTTGAATATTTTTTTGGAAAGGTTGAATGAATTCAGTACATATAAATATGTTTACTATATACTTGGTAGGAAATTGTACAATCTGGGTGCTATATAAGTGGAACATCGCTGTCCTGATGATTTTTCTGCTAAATTGAATACCACTAGCGTTTAAATTATTTCCGGACTTTTTTCGGCGGACTGAATATTTTGAAAATTATCCCGAGCCGCCGAAAAGGGATAATTTTTTTCAAATATTCATAACCAAGAAAAAAAATCTGGATTTTAATTTGACGTCGAGTGGTATTTGGTAAAAAAATTTGCAAGTTTTTGCAATTCAATTTATATATTGACATATTATTTATAAACGTCACTCAACGCTATGAATAAAATGATATTTTGATTGTAGTTTTATAGGAGGCGTTGGATGATATTTCATGTCAAATTGGAACAAAAAAATTGCCTAGTCGTGGTCAGCCGTGGTTAGATTACAGTGCGGGCAAAACAGAAGACGAGTCGCTTTGGTCAAGTTATTCGGCACGAAATTGAGCACTCAACCCCTAGTATTTACTAGGGAACCCAAACTGAGTGTTTTGTAGCAGTTTACCGACTTCTGTTTGGAAAATGCATATGATTTTAATAGGGCAGGCATACCCGTGAGAGAACTGGCACTAATTCTGGAAGGTTATGGCGTTATGCTTAGGAAGAAAATTACAAGAAGAGTGTTGTCTAAGTATTATGGAATTATGTTGCCAAACAACTCCAGGAGATTTTTTATGATAAATACAAAAGCAAATTCGACCATTGTTCGCGCGTAGAACATTAAAAGTCGACAGTAGTTGCAATGTGACCCGTCAAAGAAAAAAGCTTCATCACCAACAGAATTAAAAAAAAATATTAAACTTTGGGATGAAGACGCCCCAGATGGTCTGCAGAAATTTTTTTTTTCCTTATTGCTGCTTATGAACTGGGCTGGAGAGGTGAAGAAGGGGCTTCAGCCTGTGTAGAGTATTTTGTGAATGAAATAGATCATCAAGGAAATTTAACTGGCCAAACTCAGTATAACACAATTTTTTCTAAAACTGCTCAAGGGGGATCAAAGAAAATTGCAGATAGTAAGTGCTCAATAACGGAAGGTATCAATCCGGAGAGATGTTCAGTTAGGCTTTTCGAAAAATAAATAAGCAAACGAAGCGACGAACTCAAAACCAACCGTTTATTTTCAACCACCAATCTAAATTGGCAACATGGAAACCCCAAGGGTTGGTACCAAAATTGCCCAGTTGGACCCAATACAATCTTTTCGTGATTCAAAGTGGCAGCATTATCAATTGGAATTGATACCGAAAAGGTAAAAATTACAAATCATTCCGCGAGAGCCACGGCTGTATCAAAATTGGCAAAATGCGAACAACACAGGTCATGGAAATAGCCAATCGATCAAACCATTTTTGCAGTTAGATTCACACCACCATCAGGAGATAGTTTGAGCTATGCAATCTGTTCCAACAAAGTTCCAGTCAACTTTCTACAGTGCACAATAATTGTGTATTTCATATTACCAACAACTATAATAGTCAAAACAATGTTGCAAATTGAATTTAATATGTATATTCGGTAAAAGATTGAATGTTTGATAAAGCATACCTAGACCTAGACAAAAGGATGAACAAAAACTCTGCAGTTTACCAATTGTAGTTGCACAGATACATCATTTTTTTAATTGAAAGTACTACAACTAGTAGAAATGTTATGTAATGACAGAAGTATATAATGTGAAACTAGAAACCTTGCATCCTACCAACTGCAGTTGCACAGATATATCATTTTCTTTGAAGCAAAGAGAGTAAACTAAGTAGGAGTAAGCTCCAGCCAATCAGAATTTTGTAGCATCAACCCGTCGTAGTGACGTACATGGACATGAGTAAAGGTGGCCCATGTAACATACAGAGTGGTCCAATATACATTCAAGAGCAGATATGTCAACGTGAATATGTTATACCTAATCGAATTAAACCATATGACTTGATATAAAGCACGAAATGAAAATATATCCAAAACTCAAACCTGTAACTCTCAAACACCAGAGTGCAGAGTGCGCTAGTCCGCCACTCTGCAGAGAGAATGGTGGCCATGATATGTGCATATACGTCACTATGATTCACAAATGATCTTTCATCTCTTTCTTTTAGTGTCACGATTGTCTTATGATAACGTTTACTCTCTTTGGGTATTTCCTCTATCTATTAGTAGAAAGCCTTGCATTTATTCATCGGTCACATTAATAGACCACGCCCTCCGTAATGCGGTGGTAATTATTTTTTTATGTACACCGGGATAGATGGGATTACACGCGAGGAAGTGAGAAAGAGACAGACGAAAAGCAGGAGCTGATATTTGAGCTTTGTGGGTATCCGAAAGAAGCGCTGAAGCGAGGAGCAAAAGTTAAACATGACAGCACCACGAACGTGTATTGTCTATAATGAATAATCAAATATGTAAAAAGTAACTTACTTTCGACCAGCTATAAAGGAAAATAGTATAAGACTGGCTACGTAAATTAAAAATGATGAGGTACAAGGAACGTTTTTAAATGTTAACCTTCTTTACCTTCCGACAAGTGTGTAGCTATGCAGGCAGAGGTCAGTTCCATGGCTGAAAGCGGGGGCGGGCGATCAAAGGTTCATCCAGAGCGCAGCCTGGCGCTCACATAACCCCAAAGTCTCAATCATTCATCAAGGCCTGGTAGCCGCGTTGGAAGGGCTGGAGTTCGATCACGAGCTGGGTCACGCAATTTTTATTTTATTTTGTATTTATTATTATGTGACGCGTTTTCCTAGGGTTTGTTTTAATAACCCTTAAAATCCTAGAAAATCACGTTACTTATGATGCCAGAATTTTAGGCAGGAAATATTTTCCTTTCTCTATTTCAAATCTCGGGCGCCAGATTTTATAGTGGTTTTCTCCACGCACTAGGGTAGCTACAGATGGAGATACGGAACGTTCAGGGGTCTGGTATATTGACACTTTTTGAATCTTTACAAAATACTGTAGGCTTTAAGTACAAATTTTGGATACTGAACGCCGATTGCTTTTATGTCCCCCAAAGAGACAGACAGACAGAAATGTCTTTGTCTGTTTTTTTTCTTTACCAATTTCTTTTTCTAACAACTTGCCTAAATACGTCTGTTGCGTAACCTCAATACTTTATAGGAAATAGCAAGGGGTTTTTTTCAATGTCAACACAGTGTGTAATAGGTATTAAATTAACTGGTATATTCAATAAGTTTTGGCACAACAATTTTCTTAATACAAATAATTTTGTTTAAAAGAAACCCGGTCTGGCACATTAAGATGGGGATAATACATACACCGATACATATATATATATATATATATATATATATATATATATATATATATATATAACTATTTATTCACATATATAACCCTATTTAAATATTAAAAAATATATCTTAAAGCAAAGAAAAAAAAACTGTTTCTTCCGTAACACGGTTATCTGACTGACTCAGAAAGTGATTTCTCAAGTTTGTAAGCAAATGGCTTATAACACCCCGATTTCCCCTTGTTAACCCTAACACAAAATTTGAATACTACGTGTCACTTGTATATTACCTAAGCTTCACGTTGGTAATAATCCCTGCTGTGATATTTTTTTTCTGTTCCTTAAAATAGCCCTTTTCTTCTACGACTGTTCTCGTTAACAAGAATTATATTCCTGCCTTTGTTTTCCTATTGTTTATGCTCGGTGATTTCCTGAGCTTAGACAATATTAACAAATGGGCGTGGATACAGACGACAAAGCCTCACAGTATTTTCATGTTATAAAATCCCTTATTTCCCCACAATGTAATCAAAATCGTTTATTTACCCAAATCACCTTCTCAAGTCGCTATTATGAATTATTCCTCCTGAATATAACTATAAATTGTGAAATTCGTGAATTTTGTTTTGCTCGGCATGTATTTTCAGGGACATATAAACTTTTCAACGCCTTTTTCGCGGCCGATGTTCTGATTTGGTTAGTGCCTGAATCGGGACAACGGGGACCAATAATTATTGTTATGTAATTGGTTTATACGTCAATTGCTTAAATTCGGGGTTTTCCCCGAACTTAAGACAATAGAAAAATTTAAATTCACTGATTTAAGTGAGATAAATATCCGCGTCAGTTGTTTGCATTCGGCGTTTTCCCTGAACTCAAATAACTGAAAACATAACTCAATGATTTTGATAACGGGCAAATAAAAGAACTATTCAGGTAAGATTTCCCTTGACAAGAAAAAGAAAACACTTGCCAGAGCTTATGTAAAAATTGCTTTCCGCGGGGACACAAAATAAAATGGTCTACTTTCCACTGTTCAATTTGGCAAATAAATCATATATTTTTTCACCCGTAAAAATAACCAACAATTGACCAAAATGTCAATACTACCTAAATTAAACACTCAATCGATTTCACAAAAAGTTCGATTGAACCACCCAAAAATAAAATAAATCAATATTCACTCTGTAGTCTCCTGACCAACTTAAACGTTTCGTCAAATGCTCGAATAAAGGAAATTATAATAATGCAGAAAATATATTTAACTTCTCAGGCAACGAATGAACTCAAATAAAGAATACTTTGGCAGAAATAAACTGTAAATGCCACGACAGATAATTAACTAAATCAAATAATAATAATACATATAATAATATGTAAACGCCCGAAAAATTAATTGCATCAAATCAAATAACAAATGTAGAAATAATAAACTTCAAGTGCTTCAGCACACGGAGAAACCCAGCTCCAATACAAATTATTTACTATTTCCACTTACGGATACCTCAACGCTACTGGAACTCGAATCTACTTTTCACACTTTTAACTTTTTTCTTCTAAACGGATTTCGTATCACCACTGGATTCAAGTAACAAGTCACAAGTCTTACGGGAGAACAGGAACAAGCCCCGATGAGAGCTTCATGTGCCTTTCTATAGATCTCGAATGTATGACCAAACTAGACGAAAAAGCCCAGTAAGAAAGGCGCGGTTTTTTTGTCTGATGAACTGAAACTGGACCGAAAATCTGAGGGATTATTTCGTTCCTGATACAAAAAATGATTTGGTTTCTCCCATCCCGATCTTCATTTCTTTCTCGTCTTTTACGAAAACTATCACCGGAGCTTTTCACCCTTTTTAAAAAATCTAGAGAAAAACTCTGTTATGTTTTATGCATGTTGTTGACGTGAATTCCAGTAGCTTTGGGTATATACCTCACTTTCTAACAGGGAATGAGATATTTTGCCAGACCAGAATTAATAGAAACCCCAAATAAGCAGGGACGTACCAAAGTTAGGTTGAATATACTTTAGCCGTGCTTAGTAACGGAGCTCTCAGAAAATGCTTCGTTACAATTACACTCAAATCAACCAGAAAACTTCTACAAGTTCAGAACATTCAGCCTCACAACCCCTCAAGACAGAAACAGCATTTCCACAAAGCATGACTTGCTCCACAGCGGCCGAAAGCTACTGAAAATTTCTCAGTAAAAGGTAAATTTCAATCGTTCTATCATGATCAAATTACAGATATTTCTCATAAGCGAATAGTAGGAAGGGATATAAAGCTTCATTTGACTTGAAATAATTTATTATTATATAGGGTATCGCAAAACACCACGAGCCGACCTCCCACTTCCTCTTGAACAATTGAAATTTACAGATTATACTTCCGTTGAACAAATTAGAGCTATTTTCTGGAAAAAGTACGCCAAATAACCAGGATCAGAGAAATTTTCAGTAGCCTTCGGCCGCTGTGGAGCAAGTCATGCTCTGTGAATATGCTGTTTCTGTCTTGTGGGGTTGTGAGGGTGAATGTTCTGAGGTAATACATTTTGTTGACTTGTAGAAGTTTTGTGGTTGATTTGAGTGTAATGGTAAATAAAATAAAATAAAAAATTGCTTGGCCCAGCTAGGGATCGAACCCTGGTCCTTTAACTTCAAACTATAGCGTTTATTTAACGCGGCTACCAGGCCTTAATGGAAAATTGAGTTTTCGGAGATATGTCAGCACCAGGCTGTGCTCTGGAGGAATCATTGATCGCCCGCCCCCGCTTCCAGCCCCGGAACTGACTTCTGCCTGCAGAGGTACACACTTGTCAGAAGGTAAGGAAGGTTTCTATATAGAATCTTTCCTTGTACCCTATCATTTTCATTTTGCGTAGCCAGCTCTCAGACCATATAGACCACACAGGCAGGAAATTTTAACTTCCTGCCCTTGTAGCGTAATATATTATTCAAGATTTGGCATCGTTTATTTTTTTATTACGTCGAGTTCAAATTACTGCAACTGGTAGAAATGTTATACTTATACCTATAATAGCAAAAGTACCTATACCGGGTGTCCACGGAAGGTGGCTCGCCCCAATAACTTTTTTGTTTTCGGAGATAATGGAATGAAATTTGAAGGATCGGTTTAATGCATGAAACTGCATTTTTTGACGAGTAACTCAACTTCATGCAAATTCCGGATTCACCGGAAGTGACATAAACTTTCGATTTTTAAATGGGACGCCTGGTATATTTTCAGTTTTTTCGTTTCCATATGACGTTTAAAATACAACCATGTATCATTTGTTACTGTTTGTAACCGTTTTTTTTTTTTCGAAATAAATTTTTATTCTAGAGGGCTATGGATACGTTCAAATAACTAATGTCAGTCCTAAAATGTTTGTAAAAATATTACTTTACTGTTTTTGATCAAAATGTTTCAGCTATGTGACGTTGTTATTACAATTTTTTTCAAATGGCAACATGGTGGCTCGTCGGGTTAGAAAAAAAGAGCATTTTATTACGATTAATTTGATACCGCACTCTATTAGGTTGTAAAATTACTTTCGATGAAAAACTGCCACCTTCCGGTATAAACAAAACTGGAAACCTTGCATTCCACCAACTGTAGTTGTACAGATATATTATTTTAAGAATTAGCATCGTTCATTATTTTATATAACGTTGAGTTTAAATTACTACAACTAGTGGAAATGTTATAGACCTAATGACAAAAGTATTCAAGTAAAACTATAAACCTTCCAACTGTAGTTGCATAGATAAATAATTTCAAGGTTTAGGACCATTCATTTTTATTTATTACGTCAAGTTTAAATCACTACAACTGGTAGAAATGTTATGTATAAAATAAAAAAAATATATATATATATATATATATATATATATATATATGCGGCTTTTCATAGTTAATTTTTGAACGGTTCGACATAGATCGATGGGTTACAAACTTGAAAATTTCAAATGGCATAGAGGTCAGTGGCACATCGTTGAACAGATAATTCAATAGGCAAGGACACGAAAAATTATTATCGCTTTTACTTTAAAATATATAACGCATGTATAAATGTACCCACAAAACATTTTTTTTAGTCAAATTCCAATTACAGTAGTTCCCACCGAGCAGCCAATAGACGTTTAACGGTAATGTTGCCAAGTTTTTCAAACTATAAATGTCAGAACACTATTCGCGAAGTCAAGCGACGATGGCGGACTTGCGGACTCGAAGGGTGTTAAAACATTCGATCTGTCATAAAAGAATATATTGTCGATTCTACAGTGCCCATAAACCTTGTGATTTTTGATATTATGAATAATTGTGGTCCATCAAAACGATTTCTGATAAATAGAAAGCCAATCATTCAGTCTTGTTATGGAGGCACGACCTAAGATTTGAAAAGGCAACGTTGCAAAATGGATTGAAGCGGTCAACTATGGGATTGGTTGATCGGGTGATTACGTCACAACATTTTGAAATGGCGCTAGAAAGAAGCCATTTGAATTTTGCCAACTTTAAATATTTTTTTCAAGTTTTAGAAATCCATTAAAATCCATTAAAAATATTTTGAAAATTTCGTGTCCTCGCCCATTTCCTTTCCAACCATTCTATTTGTTTCAATTTCGCCCAAAAAGTTTTTTCACAATATGCATTTGAAATGTCAAGTATAAGTACGGATCTGAATGGTACCCTCACCTCGATAACTTTTGAACGGTTTGATGTGAAACAATGAGACATGAAATTTAATGGATGGTATTACCGGTCCTACTTTTTGAGAGAAGATACATTACAATTACAAGACAGATGGCGCTGGGGGCACATCAACTTGAAATTTTGAAAGGCATAGAACTCGAGTTGCACATTGTTGAAAGGGTAATTCAATTTTTCTTTCAACTATGGTTGTTCTATGGAATCACAATTGCGACTGCGGTTTTTTATAGTCTCTCCCCCCCCCCCTCCTGTTAACTGCTAAACGGTTCGACATAGAACAACAGGATATCATCAATACTACTCTTTGAAATAGAATAGATCGTAATTGCTTGATAAATGGTGGGGAGGAGCACATCAGCTTAATAGCTATTTAATCAACTAGTGTATTACCTAATGGTGGCGATAAATGATCGAGATATTTCAACGCGTTAATGTTCGATATCATTAATCGACATTCTAATATACGAGTTGATTACAAAAAAATTCTGTCCTGGGGTCAACGTGAAATTTCCGATATCCATTTCCTTCAACTAGGAGGAAACTTGCAATAGTTGGATTTCAAAGTACATATATTTGACATCGCGAAGGTAATATGATTTGACATTTGAATAGTATGTTTAGTTGCCTACACCACAATTATACATTAATGGACCAAATCGACCATTTACAGGTTTTTAATGGTCGATTTCGGTGTATGTTCAGTTGCATATATCACAATAAGGTAATAAAAGAAAAATGTAAGGTCGCCGGTTTTTTTAATAGGGTAGAAATAGCATTGAGTTATCTTTTCAACGATGTGTCATTAGACCACAAATGCTATTTGAAATTTTCAAGTTGATGTACCCCGCCGCGCCATCTATCGTGCAATCACAATGTCTTTCATTTCGAGAAGTAGTATCGGTGATATCATTCAAAATGGTTTCTGTCCCATTATTCTACGTCGAACCGTTTAGAAGTTAACAGAGGGGGGGCTATAAATCACATATGGTGATCAAAAGAAGCGATAGTTCGGGAATGCGCATTGAATAATTGTGGCGTTTTCATTAATTTAATAGATTTGGTTGCCCATGGTATAAGATATTAGTGTTCAAATGAAATTACACAGAGTTCTTGCATTTTTTATCCATTCCGCGTGACATTCCTTTCGATCGCCATATGCTACAAATTAAAAACCTAGCATTATATCAACTGTAGTTACACAGATAAATCATTTGAAGGTTTAGAATACAAATAAATATGTGAAAACTATAGTTACGTGTACTCAATGTAAGTATTATTCAGGTGACAGTAATTATTACGTCAAAAAATTTCCACTATAATCTACTACAATGAAAAAAAAAATCCGAAAAACACTGGCAATGACATGGTAACGGTTCAAAATGAAGGCTTTTGATTTGGTTGAAACAGGTTGGTGCAAAATGTTCACCACAATATTGGCAACCTATTTTTGGGGATAGATTTCTACAGAAATTCATCTCAACATGTTGAACAAACAGAATTTTGTTGATACTTCTGAATGAATGCATACTTTCTATTAACAGACGGAAAAAAAGGAAGAGGTTCTCTAGACGACACGTATATTTTTTTATGTATATCACGCATAACTTTTCACTGAGTAGCTCGATTTCAATGATCCTTATTTCATTGGTGTAATTCAAAGTTGGCCCCATATGAAATTGAAAAAAAAAAGTTTACTCTTAAGGGTAGAGAAATAGGGGATATTTATCGTTCAACCCCTCATTTTTCACCCATTAAACGACTCTACCATTCATAACTTTGTACTGGGTTATCCGATTCAGATGAATGTTTTTTTATTGGACTGGGTATACTTCAGAGTTGGTCATTTTCTTATATAATAAGGAATAATCCACCGCTAAGGGTAGAAAAATAAGAGATACATAATTTTTTTTTTTTTATTGGTGCCCCTTTTTACCCATTTAAAGCACGCCTCAGCGTGTTTAAATCGAACTTTAAAAAACGCGCGTTTTTTAAAGGTAACCATGACAACATCAACAAATCGAGAAACGTGAAGTCTAAATGACAAATTTTTGATTATTGATCTGACAGGAGTACCTTGTAACGTCAGATAAAATATTACTCACAATTAGTTCATTTATATGTGCTCCTCCATCCATTCGATGAACTTTTCATATTCTTTTTTATATATATCACTGGATTTTCGCGGTATTAACCGCGATTCTGCCTCACTATTCAAAAAATCGATATTAGAATCATTCATTTTTGAGCTCTGGTGACAACAAATATTGATCTTTGGTAACAAATTGCAAATTAGTTTTTCTCATTTCCATGACAACGAAAGGTATACTGATGTCACATCACGAATTCAACCTTCTTGCATTATTAGTTCTTATTCCAATTTTTTGTAGTAATAATACCAGTATATATGATTTCAAAGTGCACCAATAAAAAAAAATAACGTAAAGTATTCGTGGATAACTGGTCTTAAAAACACTTGCTCTATTTCGAGCACTCCGGCTGCGCCGTCGTGCTCGAAAAATCGCGCGTGTTTTAAAGCCCTTTTTATCCACTTATACTTTAATATACTATTTCATCTGTGAACCGATTCTGTTGAAACTTGGCACACATATATGTAGTTCTGCTAACACTACAACATGATGAATACCTGGAGTCAATTGGGTAGGTAGTTATGAGTGGATTTCAGCCACCAAAAAGTTGAAAATAAATACGTTTTAATAAAAAATTAAACCGACGAAAAATAAACTGGAAAATCTATAAATAAAATAAACCTTCTTAATAATAACTGAGCTCCTAAACTAATGTGAATATCTAATTTTGAGTCGGTGCCAAACAATCAACGAAGATCATAATATTAGTTTTAAGAAATAATCAAAATGCCGTGCATCCCGCTGCCATCATTTTACGCTTTACCTAATTCAATTGCAAGTTTATTTGGCGCCGACTCAAAATTAGTTACTCATATTAGTTTAGGAGCTCAGTTATTATTAAGGAGGTTTATTTTATTTTTTGCTTTTCAGTTGATTTTTTCGTTGGTTTAATTTTTTGTTAAATAGTTTATTTTTACCCTTATGTCCCGACACTTACGAGATTTGTTTCTTTTATCTATCTTGGACTGATGTAACTCATCAGTCTCTATTTTCTTCAGAGTCTGAGAAAAACATGACCGGTAATGAGAACAACACTAAAACATCGACCATTTGTCAGCAATAATTTGTGAAATATATCTCCTCTCGCCACTGGGTTTTTTGTTCATTATATTGCCAAGTAATTCAATAAAAAATGACAAATGATGTTGACCACTTGAACACAGTTACAGTTATTAATGGTTTGCCAAGCAAGATGTCATGTAGAAGTAATGAAATGTTTTTCAATCGAAGGGAAGCGCCGTTATTATTCAGAATGGGGTATGTCGAAATGCAATTAGGTATGAGATATAGCGATTTCCGATGAAATAACGTTCGTTTGGTCGGTTTGAGATTGAATCTATATAGAGGGATATTTGACAAGTGCTATTAATGCCCCCTACTGAACAAATATTGCATTTTGAAGAGCCGTACCTTCGGAAAGGTTTGGTATTCATACCCAACTCTACAAAATTGTGTCTCTTAGTTAATACAAAAAAATTGATCGAATTTTTTATTCCGCGAAGGAATTAAAATACCTCGCAACTTCAACATGATAACCCAGTAACTATTATATTTTCTAGAAATGATTGGCTCAACTGAGGGTTTGGAAAATATGAAATATTAACATTATATTTTGCATTTAACTGGCACTTTGCTCCCAAAAGAGGGTTGAACGCGAATTCACTGCAGGCCAATCATTAGAGATTTTAGCCTGACAAAACTAGTACCACGAAACCGACTGTGCATCATACGAAAGACGATCCGTAGTTATATTCTGTTATGTTTTCGACTCGCAACTATCATTGCTTAATATGTAATAAACATTTAAGAGCAAAAAATTGTGTTTTTTTTTTCGTTTTTCGCTTGTAACATGAGAATAGGCTGATCAATAGAGATTTTCTGCTCTATTGATTCTGTGACAAAAATAATACCAGGAAACCGACTGTGCCATCATACGAAAGACTGTTTCTAGTTATATCCTATTATGTTTCCTACTCGCAACTGTCACTGCTTGATTTGTTATAAACATTTGAAAGCATTTTTTTTATCGTTTTGGACTTGTAACTTGAAAACTAATAAAGCAATCTCAATACTTTCAATGGACGAATTATAGAGAATCTAAATGCAAAGAAAATGAGCTCTAGCACGATTGGATTATCAGTAACGAAAAAAACGGGAAAAAAACAGTTTTTTTTTTCAAGTTCATAACTCCGCCACTTTTCAAGTTGTAGTGCAAACTTTCCACGACATAGTAGTGATTAATCTGTACTTTATGTGTGGAAAACTCAGACGCTGGCATAATTGAATTTGTTGATGAACTTGATTGCAGCAGACCTGGATGCATCACAGGTGGTCCGATTCCAATTTCTCAAAAAGATTTCGAGAGAAGAAGTATAGTACTACAAAATGTTAATTCTCATTTTGCGTTGAAATGCTGCAAAACAGGTGAGAAATACTTGCAAACATGACCGAATATGGACGAGTGCGTGAAAGCGGCTGAGTAGGAAAAGATGAGATAAGATAAATTTATTTTCCTCTGAATATTACAATACAGGTACAGTACATTATGGGAATCGTCGAAATATTGATGGTCGGTACAATATATCTTAGAGACTATGTTACAGAGATGAGGATAAAATAAAAATTATAATTATAATAAAACTTGAATGTGAAATTGTCAAACATGAATGATCAATACAATATTCAGCTAATGCAAGCTTAACTTGAATGAATGAATGAATATGTTACAAATATAGAATTTTGGTACACACTAACAATTTAAAATAGAATAAAAACTTGTAACGAAGTTACTTTTTTCCCGCCATATTTATCAGACAAAAGCTCCCTGTAAGGAATTAAACTCCGCTTGACAGTAATAATCGGTCTAGAAATGCCATTCTTGTTCGTGATAAATCCGTGGATTACATCTATCCTAATAAACAGACTGAACACCTTCCGAAAATCACGCGAATAACGCCAGGCGTAGCTAAAATAGCACGCACGAGTATAACCTGCGCCGGCTATCCACTCTCGAGAAAACATTTTTATAAAACAAGCTGGGCTATGTTCAAACGCCGACGAGAGAATTGAATCATCCGATAGAAGCCCCAGACAGCAGTCTAGTCGAGCCAAGAGCACACGCTACCGAGCTGACGTCACGTCACGAGGATTCCCACTTAGGAGAATTCCACAAGGAGTGAGCGGAACACATGGGAGTCATCCGATAGAAGCCACCAAGTACAGTTGAGTCGAGACAGAGACGCACGCACCGAGCTGACGTCACAGCATGAAGGATTTTACAAGCTGGGTAATTATTCTGTGGAAGTATACTTTGTATCGAAATCGACAGAGTCCACAGAACGGCGCGCGCATATAAGTCGGTCGAGAGGTATTCGGAAAAGAGGGGGAAGCCGGCTGTAGTTCCGTTTCGACATATTTCTAAGAGGTAGTAGCTTGCCGAGCCCAGCAGAAGCACTCACGCGTCCGACTAGTATCCAGAGTGTGAGCCAAAGACCGAAGCAGTCCACGACCGTCCCGGGCCTTGCCGAAGCAGTGAGATCGGAGTTTGGTAAATATGTTGTATCAGGTAAAAGACATCAGGAAATGTTTGTAAGTACCACAGATGCGATATGCGCATGATCGTAAGAGGCACATATTCATTTCAATGCTGTGCTGGTAATTTCTGCATACGAGTACGTACGTTACCCCGCCCCCACCGCAAGAGCTTTTGGTTGCTAAGTTTACCCCGCAAACTTGAAAACACCCTCCCCGCTTTTTCTTTAACAAGTGCTTGCCGGTCGTTTATTTGTTGCAATAACTTGAGACTGACAGCAGCCGCCCTGACTGTATTTCCATTGTTATGTAATATACCTGTTTATCCTGTTTTTAGTATTCTTTCATTTGCTATCTTGAGTAGAATTTTAACATCTAGTGCGCAGTCGCCACCCAGGTTCGAAACCCAGTTAAAGGCAATTAAAGCCTGCCTTATTGGCTCCGTTACATTGTCACGACTATACCGACCCCTGGAGTGTTTTTCTTCACTAAGACTGCCCGGAGCAAAAGTGGCCTTTTCCACTATAAACCAAAAGGTGGCGCCCGAGGAAATCCGAGAATAGGGAAAAGCGCCAAAGTTTGATAATAGGGGGAAAAACCCCTTTACAAACTGTGTTGGGTTGAGGGTTATCCCGTGAGATTATCATCCATGAATTCCTGCACTGAGTAGTAGCTTTTTTGTTTCAGAAATTATTTCAGATTGTGTTTGAATTGGGTGGTGTTGAAGCAACTATACTCTTTCATGGTACATATTTTATTGTAGCATTTAATGCCAATATAACTGGGGTTTTCTTGTCCAATTGATAGTCTGGAGAATTGTAGTTGAATTTTCTCCTTGTCACGAGTGTGGTGATCATGGATAGCCTTCCTCGCTATGAGCGGTGTATTATTATTTTTAATATATATAATTACTGAATGAATATATAGGCATGGTAGAGTCAATAAGCACAGTCTAACAAAATGATTTTTACATAATGTTGATCTGGATAATTTCAATATAAAACGTATAATTTTTTTTTGTACGCTAAAAGTTGGCTCGAATTATGAGCTTGTCCTCAGAATACAATACCATATGATAGGACCGACTGTATGAGTCCAAGGTATAGTAATTTGATCACTGCAATTGATACTGTATTATGTAGGTTTCTTATCACAAAACAATAAGAACTCAATTTTGCTATTGTTTTGTCGATGTGGCTGTTCCATTTTAGTTTTTGGTCTAGATATATCCGTAAAAATTTCGTAGAAGGGGTAAAGCAGCAGACGTGGGGGAGCGTATGTACTCCCACTCCTGAGCAACTTTCATGCACTCGCCGGTTTTCGGTCATGTTTGCAAGTATTTCTCACCTGTTTCGCAGTATTTTAACGCGAAATGAGTATAGTCATTTTGTAGTACTATACTTCAACTCTCAAAATCTCTCAGAAAAATTTGAATCGGACCACCTGTGACGCATCCAGGTCTGCTGCAATAAAGTGCATTAAAAAAATCAAATTGCAATGATACCAAAACTAATAATTCAACGGTTCCTGAGTTTTTCACACATAAAGTACATATCAATCACTAGAATGTCGTGAAAAGCCTGCTTCAAAACTTGAAAAATTGTAGTTAATATGAATTTTTTTAAAAACGCATATTTTTTAACCGACGAAACCAAAAAGGAGGAGGTTCTCTATTCGACCCGTATTTTTTTTCCATCATATTTTTTATGTATGATCACGCATAACTTTTTACTAAGGCGTCCGATTCCGATAATTCTTCCTTCAGTGGATAGGGTGTACTTCGAATTTGGTCCCATTCGAATTTGAAAGATGAAATCTACCCCTAAGGGTAGCGAAATGAAGGATATTGATCACTCACCCTCTGAATTCTGGTCCGTTAACCGATTCTATCAGGCATAACTTTGTACTGGGTTCTTCGATTTAGATGATTCTTTCTTTAATAGATAGGGTATACCTTATATTTGGATTTCGAAAGGATTAAGCCACCCTTACGGGTGGAAAAATAAGGGATAGTTCATTTTTCACTAGTGAATATTGGCATACACATACGTAGTTGACAATGACAGATCGCTACTGACATTATTCTTGTTTCACATTCGTCAAAATCAGTATATTTTATGAGAGGATGGAATGATATACAAAGTAATGAAATAAACTAACCAGAACAACGAAAATAATTTATATTACAAAAAATAGTAAAAGTAGATAATCATATTATTTAACCGGTAATAGTTGAAGTAAGGTGGGTAAGTAAGTATTTCGGAAGTAACCAAAAAACAAGTAGGTAGTAATTGATAGATTTTAGCCACAAAAAATTGAAAAATAAAAACTTTTTAACAAAAAATTAAACCGAAGAAATACGGAACTGAAAAGTAAAAAAAATTAAACCGACGATAAAATCAACTGAAAAGTAAAAATTGAATTAGGTGAAGCGTAAAATGATGGCAGTGAGATGCACGGCTGCATTTTGATAACTTCTTTCATAGATAATGATCTTCGATAATTGTTTGTTTGGCGCCGACTCAAAATCAGTTACTTACATTAGTTTAGGAGCTCAATTATCATTTAGACTAAGAAGGTTTATTTTATTTCTTGCTTTTCAGTTGATTTTTTCGTCGGTTCAATTTTTTGATGAAAAGTTTTTTCCGGTTTTCCTCCATTATTAATGATTCAATCGAGTTGTGCTATTTTTAAGTTACAAGCCAAAAACGACAATGAAATTAAAAAATGCTTCTGAATGTTTATAACAAATTAAGCAATGACAGTTGTGAGTAGGAAACATAACAGGATTTAACTCAGGACCGTCTTTCGTATGATGGCACAGTCGGTTTCCTGGTAGTATTTTTATAACGAAACAATGAAGCAATATCGATGCTTTCAATAGACGAATTGTAGAGAATCAAAATGCGAAATGAATGAGCCATAGCATGACTCGATTGTACCATTAGTAACGGAGAAAAACCGGAAGGAACCGGGAAAATTAGCATTTTTCAAGAAATTCATAACACCATCATTTTTCAAGTTTTAGCGCAGGCTCTTCGCGACATAGTAGTGATTGATATGTACTCTATGTGCAAAAAACTCAGGCGCTGTCGGATCATTATTCATTGCATACTTGCAATTTGAATTTTTCAATACACTTTATTGAAGCAAGCCTGGATGCGTCATAGATGGACCGATTCCAATTTCAAAAATATATACCACAAAATGTATATTCCCATTTTGCGTTGAAATGATGCCAAATAGGTGAAAAATACTTGCAAATATGACAAATAACTGGCGAGTGCATGAAAGCGGCTGAGTAGTGGGGGTATATATAGTATATACGCTTTCCCGCGTCTGCTGCCCTACCACAATACTCAACCGCTTTCACGCGCTCGCCAGTTTTCGGTCATGTTTGCAAGTATTTCTCACCTATTTCGCAGCATTTTTACGCAAAATGAGAGTAGACGTTTTGTAGTACCTACTATACTACTACTTGCATTGAAAAGTTGAAAATGGACCACCTATGATGCATCCAGACTTGCTCCAATGAAGTGCATTGAAACATTCAAATTGTAAACTTTTAAAATTACGGTGTTATGAATTTTTGAAAAAAATGCAGATTTTTCTGGTTTTTTCGTCGAGATTGCTTCATTAGATTTAATGTTACAAGCGCAAAATGGAGAAAAATACGATTTTTTGCTCTTAAATATTTATAACAAGTTGAGCAATGATAGTTGGGAGTAGAAAATATAACAGGATATAACTATGGATCGTCTTCCGTATGATGGAACAGTAGCCTTGCTGGTACTATTTTCGTAACAGAATAAGCCATTTTCTGCTCTTTTGATTGCTCTACATGGCAAGTTCATGTCAATAGTTCCAAAGACGAATCCACTGTGAGCTTCCTGGTACAGCGGGTAATGTTTTATCTTAGTTGACTGAAAACAAAAGGAAAAAAGTGCCACCTTTCTTTGAACTCACATACAGTGTACACTCACAACACTCATTAGATTGGGAGAAACCTTGTCGAACATAGACTGGTACTATTCGGATAAGTCAGGATATCTTCATCATGCGTCATTGAAGCTTATAAATACTACAAGATCCATTCCGTTTAAGTTTCAGTTGGATTTTTTGTCAGGTACCAAGCAATTTACGAACCATTACTTTCGTCTTGGTTTTCCATTTCATGCGTTCTCGGTGCCCTGGAGCTACGTACAGAAACGGTGTTATTAATTTTTGAAAAAAAACTTAGATTTTTTCGGATTTTTTTGTTTTTTTCCGTTACTCATAATCCAATCGAGTCGTGTTAGGAACAATTTTTCCATATTTTGATCCTCTACAATGGGATTGCTCCATACGTTTTCATGTTTCAAGCGCAAAACGGAAAAAATATGATTTTTTACTCTTAAATATTTAAAACAAGTTGAACAATGAGAGTTAGGAGTAGGAAATATAGCAGGATATTACTACGGATCGTCTTCCGTATGATGGAACAGTCGCTTTGCTGGTACTATTTTCGTCACAGATTCAGCCATTTTCTGCTCTATTGATTGGTCTACATGGCAAGTTCAAGTCAATGATTCCAAAGACCACAGGTAATGTTTTATATTCGTTGACTGGAAACAAAAGAAGAAAGTGCAACATTCTTTGAACTCACATACAGTGTAATCACAACACTCGTTAGATTGGGAGAAACCTTGACAAGCTTAGACTCCTACTATTCGAATGAGTCAGAAAATCTCCATCCTGTGACGATGAAGCTTATAAATACTACAAGATCCATTCCGTTTGAGTTTCAGTTGGATCTTTTGTTATGTACCAAACAATTTACGAACCATTGCATTCGTCTTGGTTTTTCATTTCATGCGCTTCTGTTTCCTGGAGCTATGTACAGATTGGAATATGTGGAAATTGAATGATATATCATTTCGCCATGCTACATCATTTAATGTTTAGTTTCATTTATATATTACCGTAGAGATGAATCTATGGAAGAGATGAAGTTTACGGAAACAATTCAGATTTCATGAAATTTCCACAAGTGTTTAAAAACATCTTTGAAACCCCACAGCAATCGATTTTTTCTACGGAAACATGAATTTTACCAGGAGATATGGTCTTGCTCTACGGTCGATAAATGGCCATTTTTGAAACTTTACTCAAGAATAATATAGATGGCTATCACCAACATAGATTTCCTTTTCTCATCTCGTCTCGTCATGATATGAAAGTTTGTTTGTTTGTGTTGATCCGTAACAAACAAACAAGCCATTTGTCAGGTTAAAAAAAAACGCTTCCCAAAAATCGATCAGAAATATTGACATTTTCGAAAGTAAAAGTCAATATTCCCTAATAGTCCATAAAGGGATAAGTCATCACTACTCATCATTTTACACTTTATTTTTATTTTTAGAATATTCGGAAATGTGGGAAACACTACGGGAATACGCCAAATAAAGGTATATTATACTACAAGGGCAGGAAATTTCTCCCGCCCGTGCGGTGCATACTATTTTTTAACCGACGAAATAAAAAAAGATAAGTTTTTCTAGTCGACGCGTATATTTTCTTTTTTTTATGTATGAGCACGCATAACTTTTCACTCCACAGATTGGTCCGATTTCGATAGGGTGTACTTCAAAGTTGGTCCAAGTAAATTTTTAAAAAAATGCCACCCCTAAGGGTAGCAAAATGGAGAATATTTATCGTTCACCCTCTGAATTATGGCGCGTTAACCGATTCTATCAGGCATAACTTTGTAACGGGTTATCCGATTTTGATGATATTTTTTTTCATTGTATAGGGTATACCTCGAAGTTGGTCATATTGGAATTTGAAAGAAAATTATCCACCCCTGAGGGTAGAAAAATGGGGGATGATTGATTTTCCACGTGTGAACCGATTCTCTTGAAACTTGGCACACATATGTAGTTCTGATAACACCACAACATAATGAATAACTTAATTGTTAATTGAGTTAGTAGTAATTAGTAGATTTTTTCCACAAAAAATTAAGAAATAAAAACTTTTTAACAAAAAATAACCCTTCTTATTCTTAATAACTAAGCTCCTAAACTATTGTATAACTAATTTTGAGACGGCGCCAATCAAACAATCAACGACGGTCATTAAATTTCTTTAACAAAAAATTATCAAAACGCATACGTAATCATCATCATGTTACGATTTACCCAATTGAATTGCTAGTTTGTTTGGCGCCGACTCAAAATAAGTTACTTACATTAGTTTAGGAGCTTAGTTATTAAAACTGAAAAGGGTAATTTCTTGCTTTTCAGTTTCTTTTTTCGTCTGTTTCATTTTTTGTTAAAAAGTTTTTATCTTTATAGCTGGTCGAAAGTACGTTACTACTGACACGCGGCTAAATTCTAAAACATATTCGATATTTCGCAAGCAATGTACTTCTACCAAAAATCCTGAAAAATTTTGATTTTTGTTTTCAATTGCCGATTTTTCATGTATATTCTAGAGAGGTTATGTCATTAGTTTTGACGTCGTGACGTAATGGGTAGTTTTTTTAAATTGAAATAGATGTCTTGTGATACTTCATCTGAAAGGTATTTCAGTATTGCATTCAATGATGATAGATAATTTGATTTGTTTATACAGGGTGAACAGAAATTCATATTTTCTTTAAATGTATTTTGTTGGATATAAAGTTATTCTCTTACTGAAATATAAAATAAATCTTTGTTCACCCTGTACAAAGGAATCAAATTATTTATTATCATTGGGTGCAGTACTGAAAGACCTTTCTGATGAAGTATCACTAGGCATCTATTTCAATTTGAAAAAATTACCGATTACGTCACCACGTCAAAACCAGTGACATAACCTCTTCAGAATACCCATTCAAAAATCGGCTTTTAAAAACAAAAATCGACTTCTTCCAGGATTTTTGTTAGAAGTACATTGCTTGCGAAATATCGAATTTGTTCCATTATTTATCCGCGCACTGTATATTATAAATAAGATATAAATAATACACGTTCCAGCTGTCATATTTAACTTTTGATCGTCGCTTCAGCGCCTCTCTCGGTTACTCACAGAGGTTAAATATTTGCTCCCGCTCTTCGTCTTTCGATTTCTCACCATCTGGCTTGTAATCCCATCTATATCGATGTACATGAAAAGTATTTGCTCCCGCTTGATAGAGGACGTGGTCTGTCAATGTCACCGATGCATAAATGCAAGGCTTCCTACTTTGAAATCGATGGAGAAAATGCATACTATAGACCAAGGTATGAAGAAAATAAACTTTTTCTGCAACCGTCCGGGATGTACCCACTTCCCGGACGCTTTTTCTTCGAGAAAGTAGCATTTTCCGGCCTAGTCCGGGAAGTACGTACTTCCTGGACTAGGCCGGGAAGCATCACGTCGTTATTGTCATTGTAAATATGAAAATCTTGGTAGGTATGGTTCTGTTCTATTTGATTCAAATAAGAATTTAAATGTATAATGAAGAAATGAATAAATATGTCGTCTCATTGATTTGTTGCCGCAACACGCCCGAAACCTTTTGTATCAGGATTTGTTCCTTGTCATAGTTGTTGAGGTTGTTCAGTACAACAAAACAGTTTTTGTTATCAACAAGTTAAAAATAAGGTTTTTCTTCTACAATTAAATTATTTACTGAAGCAAATGCATTACAATTGTGGACGTCTCGACTTCATGACTTATTATCCATATCTTTCTTAATTATTGGATTGAAATTCTGAAGTTCACAAGATTGTTAGAGATTTTATAGACGAGTCCAAAAATTCACTGACGTCAACCTGACTAATACAAACTACACGCCAGGACCGATGGAATTAGGAGGCGAGAAAAAGTGAAAATTCTATGATTATCAAACACCCCCGTATCTTCCGTTATTATTGAAGTAGAATTCTGAAACTATCAAAATCGTTAGATACTATACGGATTATCTGACATATACACTATAAGCTATAACTGAACTGTCGAAGAAAACCAATTGATGGGAGTTGAATAGATTTGTATTGAATATCAAAACTGAAATGAATGATTCATCAACATGGATATATTTGTGTCAACTTCTGGGTATATTTCAGTGCGTTGACGTTGACCCCAGGAACGGGGTCGACGGACAAATTTTGTAATCAACTCGTATATTGAAATGGCGAATTATGATCTCGAATATTAACGCGCTTGCTTCGCTCTCGCGTTGAAATATCTCAATCATTAATCGCCACCATTGATACACTAGTTGATCAAATAACGATTTTCGGCGACCTCGTATCAACAAGACTGTTGAATCTACACGAAATCGATCGTTAATGACCCCTATTGACCTTCAGATTATCTTTCAATGCATAATTGTGATATATATATATATAACTAAATTTACACCGAAATCGACCATTAAAAACCTGTAAATGGTCGATTTGGCCCTTTAATGTATAATTGTGGTATAGGCAACTAAACATACACGAATATATTATTCAAATGTCAACTCATATTACCTTCGCGCTGTCAAATTTATGTATTTTAAAATCCAAATATTATTAGTTTTCTCCTAGTTGAAGGAAATGGATATCGAAAATTTCACGTTGTCCCCAGAAACAACGTCGTCGTAATTTTTTTGTAATCAACTCGTATATTACAATGGCGATTAATGATCTCGTGGGTAGTCAGCGTACTAAGCAAATATTCATCAACTACAAATATTGATAACTGGCCATAAAAGCAATGCAATGGGGATTTGCCTTCTGGTCGTGGTTGAGGACAAGCGGCGTCCTCGTGGTCGGAAGTCAGGTTAATATTCAAAATACTCTTGACAAACACAGACCAATATCAATAATTCCTATTCCCTCCAAACCTATAGAAATAGCCTACAAAAATAGACTAGTCTCATACCTGGATAAAAATAACTTCTTGTCCCCCTCACAATTTGGTTTCTAGGAAAAATTATCGACCAACCATGCAATAATAGAACTAGTCACTACCATTGTAGAAGCCTTCGAAGGGGTGAAATAGTAACAACTACCTTCTGCGATCTTTCGAAGGCTTTTGACTGTGTCAACCATAACATCCTCCTGGGTAAGCTTGAACTCTATGGTATCAGGGGAAACTCTTGCCATTTCACAGAGGCTTACCTAAGAAACAGATCACAACTGATGGAACACAACGGTGTTAGATCTTCAACACGAAACATAATGACAGGAGTGCCTCAGGGCTCAATCATTGGACCTTTACTTTTCATTTTATATGTGAATGATTCCTCAAGCAATATCAACTGTGCAAAATCCATCCTTTACGCTGATGACACCATTGTCTTTCACTCCCACCAAGATCCATTAAACTCAGAAACCATAAACCAAAATATAAGCGAAGAAATAATGCCCTGGTTCACATCAAACTAACTCAGTCTAAATCTAAGCAAAACAGTCACTCTAGATTTCACCCTTAGGGATTTCAGTGGGAATATGGAAAACATTAAATTTATTGGACTTTTTCTTGACACAAAACTAACTTGGGAACACCATATCCAAACTCTATCAAAAAAACTTGCTAGTATAACTTTTTTATTGAGAAAATTCTCACAAACAGCTTCCACAGAAATCTGCAGAGCGGCCTATATGGGACTATTTCAGAGCCAAATTTCTTGTGATATACTAATATGGGAAAACGCCACAGAATGGAAAAACATTTTAAGCATGCAAAAAGGCTATCAGAGCAATAACAAATACTCCCTACAACGAATCATGTAGACATATCTTTAAAAACCTAAACATATTAACTCTCCCAGCCTTATTTGTCTATCACTGCCTATATTACTTTGAATCTAAAGAAAGCAATTTCAAAAAACAAAATAACTTACATTCACATGACACAAGAAATAAAAATAATTTGATAATTCCCCAACATAGACTATCATTAACCCACAAAAGCTTTATTAACATCTCTATCATACTCTTCAATAAACGCATATTAGGGACCTTCAAACATCAGAATTCAAATTGAAAATAAAGGAAATCCTTCTAGCACTTAACATCTACACTATCGAAGAATTCATAGAAGCAGATCTCTCCTCAGTACTAGGATTTTAACTGTATTGTCTTTCCTATTTTTTTTTTAATATGTCTTTATACAAGGTTATGCATACTTGAAATGTGTGAATGTACTTTTATACTCACTACATATACTTTATATATATATATATATATATATATATATGCAAACAAGAAACAAATTTTTTATGACGATGCTAAAACATATTTTGTTATTTTGAGCAAATAAAGTATTCTATTCTAAGTGGATGTCTGCCATATCATATGTGCATTAAATATTCAAATAAACTAATTAGATGTTTGTGAAGTTCCACAGACCTTTCGATCTCTACGCCGGTAACCAGGCGTGAGACAACAGATTTGTCGGAAAGAGGGGTCCCGGATCCAGTTTATCACTATCGTGAATCGTGCCTTCCAATCGATGAGAACTTCGGATGCAATATCGCCAAGAGCGAGATTTGTGCATTCGGCTGACGAAGTTCCGTAGTTACGTAACATTGTGTTGGGTATTAGAAAGATGCTGGGTAAATTGCCTAACGGCATAGCCCATTGAAGGATGAAGAAAGAAAGAAGCAATGCAATGAAAGTGAAGCCGGGTTATGGGTAATATGACTTTCCTTGTCATATTGGCAGCGCGTACTTAGAGCAACCGACCATCATATATTTATTAACTACGAATATTAATAACTGGCAATAAAAGCAATGTAATGAAAGTGAGGTCGGTTTGAACAGGGTGTAATCTAACCTCTTGTTCACCCGTGAATGACAAATTACAGTGGTTAAAAATCTGGAAAAAAAAAACATGTTTTGTTCTACGTAAAATTCCTACTCAGAGGAAAACTTTGACAATTGCTGAATGCAATTAACATTTAACCCGACATTTGAATAATGTAGAATGAAAGAGAGAGAGAGAGAGAGAGATTTGTTACGATTCCAAGAAAGCCACCATAAGCCCACAGCTATTTCATTGTTTCCCAATCATCAGGACGGCTTTCTCAAATTCGGACCAATTCTCTCAGAGTGCTAATACCTACCGTCAAGTATGAGAATGTGGAAAGCACAAAATTTGAAGGTGGCACCTATAGTTTGTGTGGTGAAGATTAGACCTAATGACGTGGAATTCAATGACACGAAATTTCGTGCACATTAATAGGTCACCAACAGATGTAAGTATGGGCCAATCTACGACACCAAAAGTCGTGCTCCTAGTGCGTTCAGAGTAAGCAAACAAATAACGAAAGAGAGAGAGAGAGAGAGATCTGTTACGATTCCAAGAAAGCCACCATCCGCCTACAGCTGTTCCATGGTTTCCCAATCATCAGGACGGCTTGTGGCTTTCTTCGAATCGTAACAAATCTCCCTCTCTCTCTCTTCCGTTATTTGTTTTCCGTTTCTCTGAACGCACTAGGAGTACGAGTTTTGGTGAGGTGGATTGGCCCATACTGACATCTGTTGGTGACCTATTAATGTGCACGAAATTTCGTGTCATTGAATGCCACATCAATAGGTCTAAGCTTCACCACACAAATTATAGGTGTCACCTCTATAATTTTGTGCATTTCACATTTTCATACTTGTC